>JAZKJV010000456.1:0-44448 GCA_037367405.1 Ottelia alismoides
TAGTGTGTGATGTTCAGTTTCGTGAAAATGAGCTAAGGTTTCTTAATTCAAATAACAATGATCTCCAACAAATTTACTCATGTTATCGGGGGAGTCGAATAACCTCCTTGTTTCATCAAACTTGAAAAGTTACAAAAAAAGGTCCCCTTCAGGGTGTGTGAAGTATAGCAGTCGAATGGGGTGGAGGCAAAGATTGTATCCACGTATGGGATGCAACTAGGTAAAACTCAATCTCTATAAGGAAGGGATTAAGAAATCACACAATCACCCGGCTAAGCAAAGTGGTGGATAGGAAGCTTAAGGAAGTTAGTAGGAAAGAGGACGCAGCAAAGACAAAAGTGGGTGATGTCCTTCGTGTTCTTTCGGGGATTTGTCTCACTTCTCTTCCCTTGTTTCTCTTCTCTCTTGTTCATATGTGTTTTTTCCTCCTCTATACTTCTTCCTACCGTCCTTCTTATCTTGGTTGGCAGTAGTATTCTTTTAACGGAAACTCTCGTTGATTATGGGATATAAATGGAGTCTAAGAGTGTTGGTCACTAAAAGGATCAAGAACAGGTTCATTGGGAGCAGGATCCTTCAAAATATTTGAACCTAAGCTGCCACCAAGCCGCTCGCATGGTAAAGTTGGGCCTGAAAAAGGCCCCTCAATCCAAAAAAGTCATATCCACTCTTGGTTCCCTACGAAAGAAAACAATCATATTCCAATGTACCTTTACGAATATTTGGAGTCATTGCTTTAAGGAGCTTTGGAGCAAATAATATGTTGTTCTCTCATTTTCCTGAAGTTCTCTAAATGCATCATAAAGTGTAGCCTTCCGATCCTTCGTGGGTAGGACCCAAGAAATCCCCTCTAAAATCAACATGAACCGTAAAATTTCCTCTTCCAAATTTAACTCTAGTTAAAGATCTCAAGTCAACAAATCGATCTATTGTATACAAGCTTATTTTGAGAAGTTCCTTTGACTCCGCTAAAATGACCCCCATCCGGCTTGTTGGAGATCATGGCTAAATGGGGATGACCAGATTGAACTTCATGAGTGTATGTGATTTCTTATTGGGTGATTATGGTCAAACTGCTTGGGTATTGGTTCAGGGATGCTGCTTCATACATCGTGCACCCCATAGGGTCCTTAGAGAGATATAGATCCATTTACACCACTTTGGGTGGACGATTCAACGCATCATACCATGTAATTGCAAATCATTTGTTGATGTCTAACAACCATGTGACTTATCGTATCCCTTCATTTTCCTCATGTACCGCTCTAGCGCCCCTCCCACTAGGACATTTGTCACATAAAAAAGTCATTGACTAAAGTCCCTAAGCAACCTTTAAATCACATTCAGACCTTATGCCCCCTTTACTTCCTTGTGTTGCTCTAAATGTATGTGTTTAGGAATCTTGAAGCGCTCTTGTACACCCCCTCCCCCACACATATTGCTTTAACTATAAATCCTTGTGGGAATTTAGTCATACTCTACCTTTTATGTCTTGTATAGTCACTAATCTATCATTACCCTCCTTCGTTAAAAGATGAAGAAGTTATGACCCCAAGAAGAAGGGGTCCGTGCCTTCCACAAATCACTCAAACCCATATTGGCCTCGCCCCTCCCGCTCGAGATCATAGTGGCCATCCTCACCATCCCTTTTAGGACATAATAGCATTAAAAACGTGAAGATGGATTGTTTAATTCGTGAGAATTAATCAGTGTTTCATTTCATTGAAGTCGATCTCATTTGTCTTCATCAGTTTTTTAGGGTTTATTTATTAAAGGGAATTAATTATAAGGTGAATTGACGTCGCAACCCAAAGAAGCTTCAATGAAAAATTGTTATTATTTAATTCTTTAACAGACTTAAAATAAATATATGCGAGTAAGAGAAAATTTCTATTTATTTACCTGTATATCGTACATGATCAAACTCGGGGAGGCTACGAATCCTGAGGGTTATATAAATCAATGGAAAATCAAAGAAATAAAAGGGACCTTTTTATTTTCAACCCATGGTCTTTATGGATTTTTAGCCTTTTGTATTTTTATGGGATTTTAATTTCCATAGTTTTAGTGCTTTATAATTTTGATTTTTTAATGATTTTAATTTTAAAATTTTTTATATTTTCAATTTTTAAATCAAACCAATTAAAAGGGATAAAAGGAATAAATAAAACACTATTTTGTATTTCTGAGACATATGAAAAATGTGCAAAAAAACCAATTAAAATTATTTATGTTTTTGGTATTTTTATTTTGTTTTTGTGAATTTTTGAATAATTTTAAGGTTTTCAAATCAGTTAAAAAATGGAAATTAAATAAATAGGAAATTAAACAAATATTTTTGCCTTTTTAAAATAGGAAATAAAAGGAAAAACATGGGAAATATATACAAGCAGAAAGGTTTCAAGCTTTCAAAAACTAAATTATGTATTTTTACGAAATTTCTGTGCTTTTCTATGAATTTTGTAATGTTCTAAGAGTTTTGCTTTTTTTATTTTTATAACAAATTTCAAAATAAAAATGTATACGATAACTAAAACATAAAAAACTAACTAACTTGAATTTTTATAGAAATTTTCAAAAGGTTTTTCAAAAAATCATTTAATTAATACTGTAGACAGGAAATATTTCCATTGTTTTTGAATTGTTTCTAATAACAAAATTAATTATTTTGCTAAACTAAAATCAGTTATAATAAAAGAGATCATTATATATTTACATGAATTTTTATGGAAGTATTTAAGTGCAATTAGTGATTCATTAAACATAATTATCTAACAAATAAACACACAGGATCAGGGATCATAATAAAAGATAAAATATTAGCAGCTTGAAATGACAATAAAAATAATAAATGCATGGACAATAATGCAAATATCCCACTAAATAGCGCATGCCAGCGCTCGTGAGTCACGTTGGCACGAACTATTTTGTGATTATTTTAAGATCAGGGGCTAAACAATAACAATAAAGTGTGGGGTATTTATTGCAATTAACCAAAAATGCATCAGCAAAGCTTGTGTGTCTATTTAAAAAGACTCAAACGTAAATAAAAATATACAACAAGGAAATTTATGCAACTGTTTGATAAACCACAGCAAGACATGTGTCCTTCAAAGGCTTTATTTACAAAACAACAGACAAACAGAGGCTAGAATGAAATTATTCATTGATCATGTACTTGTTATGTGTTGGATCCAACGCTTGGGCTTCGATCTGGAGGATGCATGTTATCTATGGTTGCACTTTGGGAATTCTTCGATGGTTGAGATTGAATATGTGCGAGGTGTTCATGATCCAACGGACACAGGGCATGTTGGACAAACTAGGAAGAAGGGTTGGTGCGGTGGAAGGAAAGTGGTGATTGTCTCTATCTACGGTGAGAAACAAAAAAGCTGGACGACCTTCGGCGAACTCTGACAGACGTATGGATCTCTCTCTCTCTCTCTCAGCTTCATGCACTCTTTAGGATGATGGAGCGAGGTTCCGTCAAAACCTCTGTTCACCATAAACACCCTCGGACGAAGAAAAATGATGGAAACGGATTAGATTGAAATGAATTTTGGAGGAGATATATGCATACGATGAGGTGCGATCGAATTCAAACGGAGGCACACACTAACCGAGTTTGTTACTGAAAAAAGATAAACGGGTGATGAAGTTTATTAATCATGTTATGAAATCCAAGAAGGGCGTGGAAAGAATGGGTGGTTGGATCGTCTGGAAAAAAGTTCGGGAAAGAAGTCCAACAAGTATTTATTCAGGAAGACAAGGGATATGGGGAGGCTGACCTAGGTCAACGAACCCGGGTCCACTCAATGGGAGAAAAGGGTGAATAGGACAAATCTATATAAGACAAAATAACATAAAATCTGATAATTAAATAAAATAAAATAGAAAATGAATTTAAATAGATAAACTATAGAAGTAGAATGCTGTAATAGTCAAATAAACTTAATTATGGTGTTTTTTAGTAAATTGAAAAAGTAAATAAACATGTTAAAATAAATATTAACCTTTATTCATAGGCGTATATTTACATATATATATACACCACACATGTATTTTTAATTATTTTTTATCAATAACTACATAATTTGATCATTTATTACTTTAATGTTTTTTAATGATTTTAAAGAGATTTATATTGGATTTTTATGAAATAATTTATTAGCATAAATAAATATGGATATTTGCAATATATACAGTGACACATATACAATATATACGATGAATTTATTTTCATTCGTCTGGATTTAATTAATTTTTTTGCATTTCATGTTAATCAAATACAATATTTGCAAATATTTTAGAATACTATGTGTACGAAAACATACATAAAATAAATGGAAGATTTTACACCATTTACAATACGGGCAAAGTATACAATACACTCCAAAAACCACTTTTAACATTTTAACTTCGCTTTTAGTGAAACCACTTTCAATTTAAAGTATTTAAGTTAGAGTACAATAAAAGTGAGTTTGCTTTAGATTGAGTTTTTATGGAGAAGATATGGATCTCACAAGTTGAGCTTTGCGGTTTTTTCAAAGTGTTGGTATTTACACTACGTACAATTATTATTCTTGTAATTATTTTAATATTTAAAACTTATTTATGTACAACATACATGAAAATTATTTTTATTTGAGATGAATTAGGTGTTAGGTAAATTAGTGTGGGAAATATGTATACAAAATAATGATGTGTGTGCGATTTGTACAAGATTAGTGATGATGAATGATAAATTATTTTTTTGAAATTTTATGGTGAAGCCCTTATCTCCTCTGGTTTATTCTTTTTCGATCAGGTCAAGTTTTAACCTTCTCTTGGGGCTCGTTTGGTAACCGGGTTACCCTCAGGTTACCCCGGGGTAGCCCGGTTTACCCTCCTCTTTTCATGGGATGGAATTCTATCACCAAATCACATTGACTTTACACCACATTCCTTATTCCAACCCTCTCCAACCCTCATAACCATCCCAAACAACTACTATTCCAATCAGGTTACCCCAACCCGTTCCAACCCAGCAACCAAACAGACCCTTGGGAACAAAGTCAGTTTGTATTTATTGCATATATACGGTCTTTATTTCTCCTTTATTTAATTATTTTATGTTAAAATAATTATACAATAAATACAAATGAATATAGATTTATCTAAACAAGTATTTATTGATATTTGCAGGTATTTAAGAAGGGACTTTAAGAAAAAATAAATGAATAAATATGATGAAATGCATATTCATTAATGGGCAAATCACAATTTCTCAAGAAGACCACTTAATTAATGTTAATAAATTCAATACTAGTGATCGATATTTATTTTACTTAGACAAGCCTAAGATCGAACTCAAGAGTTCAATTTCTCCTTAGGTTGATTTTCATATTGTTTAGGTGCTAGGTTTTCGAGGAGCATGTTTTTAGCATTTTTAATGTAATTTGTGAGTGAAATTCAAGTGCAGAATGACAATCTTAAGGTCAAATTAACCTGTAATGGAAAATTTTAAATAATGTGAAAACAAGTCAAAAAATTCAGGACGTTGTTTCTCCAAAATTATTTATGTAATGATAAATCTATAACACATGTTTTATATTTTTGTGGCATAATCTGCATGCATGAAAAAGCAATACATTCTATGGGTTTTCATGCAAATTTGTGTGCAAATGAAATGCAAAAAATATGAAATATTGACAGTAGGTTAAAAAATGATGAAATTAACATACTGTGATTTTTTGGATGCAAAATGTTTTTTGCGAATTAAGCTATACAGACTGTGTGATTTTCAATAAATTAATTTTAGTAATCAGCAAATATAATTATTTTTCATAATAAAATTATCCTAGATGTGCTCAATAAATATCCATCTAGTAGAAAATATAATTCCAAAAAAGTACTATGGTTACAGACAATTGAAATTCAATTACAACAAATATGAAATGATTTATTTAAAGGAAATTTGAGTACACTTTAAATGATTTTCGAAGGCATGTTAAAATATAATCAATTATACAAAATGTGATTTTTGGTGAATTTTTAGAGTAAAGGTTGATTTACTATGATTTAATGTCCTGAAACTGGTTAAGACTTGTAATTCTGTACCAAATAAAATTTAATAAATCATTCAAGACCCATAAAAATACAAATTATTCACCATAGATTGCATAATGAATTAATAAGCAACACACAGTTTTTGGGATTAAAAATATGTGCCAAATGATTGTATTAATGGACATATAAACACAAGGATCTATACGCAAACTTTAAAAAACAAATGCATGAAAGGCCAAAAGGAATTTACCAAACTTATAGGGGTTTTATTGTAATTTTTGTATGTGGGCGCATGACATGCGCGTGATGGTTGGTCGGCAGAGGATTAGATGCAATTTCGCTGAAGCTCGGGGTCTGGGCCCGAAATTCCCAACACCCACACATAGGGCACGTGTGGCCTGATCGGGTCCATTTGTGTGATTAGTAGGATGACAGGTCCTGAAGCACAAATTATCCATGTGCACGTGTTTGGCACGTGAGCCGCCCGTGCATCGGCTCTGGAGCTCCATGTGGCATTGTTAGGAGTTTCGAACATAGCTCTGACGATCCTGAGGCAGGAGACTTGGCGGTCGGTTCAGAGTGGCGACATAGTGAGCTGTTGACCGTGGGATGAAGGTAAGGGGTGCCGATGAGCCGCAACTGCTGCTAGAGGGGTTGTGGTGATGTGAGGCGGAGGAGCTTCATAGGTCCCAGCCGACACACGGTCGAGCACCTCTTCTATTGTAGCTAGAAGGTGGTATCTACAGGTGTGGCATTGCCATGCTCGACAGTGGTTGGAATGCTGAAGAGATGACAACAATGCTGCTCAGAAGATGGTGTTTATGTGCAGTAGATCTCACACGTGCACATGGTTAGAGGAGGGAAAAGGGGCAGTAAGATCGAGCGATCGAGGGAGAGCCACGTGGTGGTGAAAAAAGAAAAGGAAATATAAAATTAAATTAAATGGGAATAAGATATGGACTGTTGGATGAAGAACCCTTCCAATTGCCCCAACAAAGGGAGCGAAAAGAAGTTATGTGGGGTCACGTGGTGACTCTTGGTGTCGGCACGTGCCGCTCTCACAAAAATCTGAATTAATATCAAACAAAAATCAAAGTAAAATATTAAAATATTCAACTCAAAAAGCGATCTTCATGAAAATTGTTAGTCTCAATGAGATCAACAACTTTTGTGAAGGAACCAGAACAAAAATAAATCATGTGTACATAGCATATTTTGCTGGTCTTCTATGTACATAGAATACCCTATTTTAGATTTTACAAAAATCCTATGATTTTTTAAATAAGATAAAATGAAAAATAAAACAAATTATAAAATAAAATAAATATTTACACCTCAATGTATTTTTGGTATTTTTAATAGTTTAGAAATAAAAGAAAATAAAAGAAAAGGGATGTGTATACAAACTATATATACAGTAAAATTCATTTTATTTGATTTCTAACTCACTTAAAATTTGGATTTTTGCATACTTTATCAAAACATAAATCAAAGACAGTAAATGAAAAAGAAATAGATTAAAATAAGTTATTTTCTCACATAAAATGATAATGTCAAAGTTAGTCAATATATAAAATATACAACGAGGTCCTAAAATCCAAGTTTCGCATATGAAATCCGATTCTTTTGAAATTGGTATTGTTTCATAGAAAATTGTATGTACATTAATTCAAAAGTAAGTAGAGGTTCATAGGAGACTGTACACGAGAGATATTAACATTTGTAGTTTTTTGTCTCAAAACTATGGTTTGGATTTAGCGAATATATATAGATAGAGAAGGAGAGAGAAGGGAAGTTGTTCTGTGTAACAACCAAGTTGGCTGTTACACGGAGCAGTTTCCCCATTTTTTTATTTTTTTTTCAAAAAAATTCATGTATATTCATATATATATATATATATATATCCCTCCTACATGTCATTCGAATTTCGTGAGAAATGGAGACTCCTAATCCCTCCATCTAGACCGGGTAAATTTTAACGGTCTGAATTTTGCAGTAATCGACATGTTCTAGATGGAGGGCTTAGGAGTCTTCGTTTCTCACGAAATTTGAATGACATGTAGGAGAGATATATAGATAAATATACATGAAAAAAATTGAAAAAACATAAAAAATGAGGGGAAATTGCTCCGTGTAACAACCAACTTGGTTGTTACACGGAACAACCTCCCCGACCTCATATATATATATATAGTGTGTGTGTGTGTGTGTGTGTGTGTGCGTGCGCGCTTGTGTGTGCGTGTTATTATTTCATAGAATTTTCTTTATTCGGGTCAGTAATATGTACACAATGGAGTTGATTTTACTTTTTTTGAAGTTAGTGAAAAATAATTTAAAATAGGGAAAGTTATGAAAATATGCATGTGTTGATATACACAGAATTCGCAGCTTCTCATCAACGATAACTGCAAGTTGCATGGGCATTTCATCTTTGGCACCCAATCTCCAACACATTGGACATGATCGAATAAATGCATGTGCATCACGGAACATGGTCGAGTCAATACAAGCTGCACCATAGCATTTTCCAGGTGGTCCTCTAGAGTGATGTTCTCCTGCCTCCAAGGAATGACAACAGGTGAGGACACTCATGTATTCCTCGCGAGTAGTACACCTCTACCAAACACAATCCGTACCTTTGAATAAAAGAAACATATCCTCCCATTGGTATTTCCTAGATTACGACTTGAGTCGGTCAATGATGTTCTTGGGCCAATCATGGGGAGTTGTCCTGGACACTGAGAAGTTCACCATGTCGGCATACCATGTGAGAGATTCGACCGAACAAATAGACTTGTCATGGAATGTCCTTAATATTGTCAATCTCAAGGAACTCTATGACTAAATGCGGGAGAGGTGATCGACCACCATATTTTTTACTCCATGATTATCTTTGATCTGCAAATTAAACTCATAGAGTAGTATAATCCACCTAAGAAAACGCAGCTTCAAGTCCTTATTTTCCACGAGGTGCTTGATGGTTGTGTGATAATGTGAACAATGTGACCTTGGATCTTAAAAGATGTGACCTGAATTTATCCAAGACAAATACCACGACAAACATTTCCTTCTCCGTGACAGTGTAATTCCTTTGAGCCCAATATAGTACTTTGCTTGCGTACTGGATAGCATATGGAATCCCTTCCATCTTATGTCCTAACACGACCCCAACTGTGAAGTTTGAAGTGTCCATCATGATCTTAAATGGTAGAGACCAATCTGAGGTTGACTAGACAGTTGAGACGAGATGTGTGTAAGATCGTGGAGGTTGGTCACGTGGCATGACCAGAGGTAGCCATGTGGACCAATAAGAAAATTTCAAAACTAGAAATAGAAGGAAAAAATATATCAAAATAGAAAAATGATGTTAAATAGAAGTGTTCAACATGAAAGTTGTAGATCTTTCTGAGATCTACAACTTTCATGTAGAACTCAAACCAAAATACATCATATATACATAATATATATTTTTAGTTATTTTTCATTGTCTTTCTCACTCTTTCGATATTTTTGATAAGATTATATTTATTAAAAAATGTACAACATTACTCTAATATTTATGGATTTTATAGATTAGTATAAAAACATAAAATAAAAGAGAATACATAGTTAAATATATACAATATTTACAAGACGACTTGGCCTTTTATTTGTTTGCATTGATTAGCATTAATTACATGCATAGTATATAATGTTAATTTAATATAGTCAAGGGGTTTATTGTTGATTTGGTTTAGATGGAGGGTTAATATCTCAATAATAAGATGGTGAATCTAGGATTCACCAAACACGTGTCACATCCACCTCAGGAACAACTATAATATATTTTTCATATTGCCTTGACCCACTTGGTCACCAACATGATCGTAAACATCATTTACATAGACTGTAGTAGCTACATTGGATGGTCAAGTAGATTAGGAGAGGGTAAAGGAGTTTCACCCATCGTGAATCTCATGAGAGGTGTGATTTACTGCATTGGTTGTGTTGTATAATTTGAATATATTAAATTGTGTGCTTGAATGTTGGTGGAGTCAATATTGTGATCTCTTTACTTCTATCTACTTTGGGAGGCACTCTACAGCATGGAGGACAAATAGATGGAAGGAAGTTATCAAATCGACAAACGGTGTCGAGATCCGTGGGGTTGTTAGGGTTGAACTAGTATGTAATTGTTAACAGCTTGCAGACCATGGTAACTTCTATCCCGAAGTAATGTTTAGATTACATTAAAAATCTTGTAACTTTGCAATATGAGCCAGCTGAGTGGGAATGGTGGGTGAAGACGCACATGTGTGGAGAAAACTGGTCAACAGATGAAGCCTAAAATGTGGTAATGAGTGCATTTCTCTTGTTCAGAGTCACTTCTTCCTTGAGTCACAGATTTGTACATGATTGTTAGCTATTGTCTTTAACGGAACCACTATGACACTCTCCTCGCAGAGAGGTACGAGTCCACTCATGTGGACGAGTCGGGCTCATCCAAGGGCATGTCTTAGGGGGGCTCCGCCTACATTTTCATCGAACTCTAGTCGTGGGATACATGGTTCAAACGAGTATCTATGGGACAACACCATCACAATACACACAAATATCTGGATCTATAATAGATCTGAACCATATTAACCAAATGTTTGGTGACATTGGAAATATTTTTAATGTCATGGGAAGTGCACATACTAGATTGGAGACCATAGACGGTCGGATGGATTGCAGGTAATAGGCTTTAAAACTTGTTTTAAAGATCTCAATCTAGGAGTGAATTACCTTACTACTCATACTATAAAGCGAACGCATAGCCGGAAAGAATGCCATCGTCGATGATGATGTTGAGAGTGACGATGATAATGATGAGCATGATAATGAAGATAAATAAGAGGATGATCAATGAGATGTCGCTTTGTCGAGGTCCGGTCATTGTAGAGCCATCGTCCATAAGAGGGACGAAGAGGCATGGCAAAAAAGCGAGGGAGAAGTAAATGGAGGGAAGAAAGGAGAAGGGAAAAGTTATACTTGGAAGGTGGAATAAGTAATAGAGAGAAGAAATTGAACTCATTAGTATAGTTTAATCACAAAATGCAAGCCACTGTGTGTACGCATCCTTTTGTTTTCCGAATGGATGTCTACGTTCAATGTTATATGCTTGAATGCGGGTTATATGTTTGTTGTTAATTGTCAGTTTTCTCAATGACATGTCTTTTTTTTAAGCACATCGGTTTTTTTATGGTTGAGCATACTCGACATGATGGATGTATGTGGATGTTAGTCAGAATACATGTGTTATGCATGTATACACGTGAGCCATGTGTCGAAGGGAGAAAGGCAGCATGTGATATGCTTGTTTATGTTGTTTTTCTTTTCTTTTTTGGAAGTAGACATTGAGACTAGTACTAGTCCCTAACTTTCTCACATTTCATCATTTATTTAAGAAAACAACATATTGTTTTTACAACCACGAGGGACCACTCTGGTCGCAAGCGTCTACTGAAGGATATTGAGAATCCTTAAGCGCATCACGGAAGCGTGTCGATCGCATCATATGCAATCGGAGCAACTAGTCATACTAGATGCAAGATGCGGCGGAAATTAAATTTTTTAAAACTAAAGATGAAACCACATGTTCACGAGAATACTTCTCGGATCGTTTCATCAAACCACAAAGTATAAGGAATACCTCTTGGAGCGTGGTTGTGACTCGCGAGATCCCGAACGAGAGATCCTCCTGTCTCAAGTCCGACCCATGAAGAACGCACTTGCGGGCACGATGATGAGTCACGTTCCTTCCCGCAATCTTTGATGACGATCCAAGCGTCGAAGGCGAAGCCAAGATGCTCTCCTTCTTAATATGCAAAGTGGACGGCCACTTGAAATTGAGAGAGAGAGAGAGTAGTCGAGAGAGAGAGAGAGAGTAGTAGTCTTCTACAACTCTAGATGATGTGCCTTGGAAGGCTACCCTAGCCCTCCTTTTATATTAGTTTAGGATCCAATAGATCTCAATCCATGGGACACATGGATCCAACGGTCAGGCTTGGTCCATGTAAAATCAATGGCTATGATTATTGTTGGTTAAAACCAACAACATTTATTTATGATTAAATTAAATATATGTTGCAACATTATCAACACATTTTTAATTTAACATAAATAAATTAGTTAAGAGATTAATCATCATAATAAAATGGAGATAATATTGCCTCCTAAAAACAAGGGGCGTCCCCCATGACTTTTTCATGGGCGACGCCACCTCAATAACGGTGGCTTTATTTCTCCTTTTTATTGTACTACATTATCTCTCAATTATCACAAAAATATCCACCAAATTAATTCCAAATTAATTTGTGAATATTTCAATCATGCCATTGAAAATCATGTGAATCATACTCACATTCCAAACTAATTTGTAAATGTCATTTCCAGTTAATTAACAAATGTGAATCCAATCCACATTTAATAATTAACAAAAATTATTTACTAAATTTCTCTCTCTTGAATATATGTATATTATAAATCATATTTACAATACACAAATATTATGGATAATAATATCCACATTCTCTAATACTTGATAATTAATTCCCATTTAATTATCTTGGATAATCATTCTCACAATAGAATCATATTCATATTAAGCTTGATAATTAAATCTCATTTAATCGTCAAGTTCTTCTTGCTTGGATATGAATTTCATCAAATGAATTATTCTCGAACCCTTTCAAGAATAATGTGCTTTCTCCGCGGATACTTGGAGACAAGGACAGGGCCATTGTATTATTCCATGTATAGTGACTTGGAAATTGAGATCTTATCTCAAATCCAGATCGTACGAACCTCCCACAGATGCTTGATTAAATCAAGACCGCAAATCTAATCTTCATTGAATCTGAATCTCATTCAAACCAATGTCCAACACTTGGACTAAGATCATATTGCTTCTCTACTAGAAGGAGTCACTAAAATCCAAACCTATTTCATTACTCCCTCGGAATGGAAGCGTCATGGATATACAATCGTTTATGACCACATCACCCTCAGGTATTCCCAATACTTGTACATCCTGCATACTGGAAGACCCATGGTCAACCCGAAGATCAAGATCAACTTTTCGCTGTCTTCTTCAGGGTTTGGTCATTAAGTTTTTCAATCTTGGTCATTGGGAGTTGGTATCGATCATATGCTTTCCCAAAACATATATCATACCTTCAAATTCACGTCATGCTTCCAAAGCACGACGACCATGCATGGAATTTGATCGGTCCCAATACCTCACGAGTGAGCTCATGTCTTTCGGTTCACAAGTGAACATGTATGATCCCTTTGAGAGATCGTATTACTCATATGCCCTTATATGCACACCAGCTCGCCAGTGTATAGACCTTGGTTAGGTCATCAACCTATTGGTCTGTCAAATGTACATACTCAGACATATAGCAATACATCTGTCTCCGGTCAGAGGATGCATGCCTATGATGTGACACCATTCAACATAGGACTTTAGGTTATCTCGATCTCGTTAAGTCAACCCATTGACCTAACTAATCTGACACCTCCGAATCACTATTCCCATGCAGAGGACCTGCATCGAGAGGTCGGTCAGATATCAGCCTATGTGAGAAAGGATTGCCATCTCTTACTCAGACTGGAGATCTTCACTTGATAATCATTCGACGGTGCTTGATGAGTCCTCTATCTAACTCCTTAGATATTCATCCAAACACCGACCTCTATGATTCACTTAATGAATCAACGGCTATATGATCATCAAGATGGCCATGGTACATAACCCTAATTGTACAGAGGGACCTTATAGTGCATTCATTCATATAAATTTCAGAAAGGGAGTGAAACATCAATAACTTTTATCGATAAACATAAATATTACAATAACATTTATTGTAAGAATGGTTCGCCCAGGGCTCACAAGTCTAACATCTACCACACTGACCAGGTTGTGGTCACAATCAAATTGTAGCCCCACCCATGTGACCACAACTATTTCGATGACATGCAGTCACATGTGGCCCTTACAAGCACATTACGAGCATAATGCGAGATTGGAACTACAATCATGCTCACATTATCTGCTGTTTCTTGTAGTGTACTGGTGTACGATCAAAGTAGTAACATCATTTCTAATTTTTTGCATTCCATAAAATACAAATATTTGACTATTCTGATTGCCCATGTGCCCTCACTACAGCTAAGACTGTGATGAAGATCACCTACTCAAATACTTCAGGAGAAACATGGAACACTCCTTTTATTGGGAAGAAGACCCCTATAGGAAGTTGCTCGTTGAAGGAAGTAGAGAGTATATGTGAGAAAAGCGGTAGTAAATATTACATCAACAATATGTAGATGGAACATGAAAACAAAAAAGTAAGGTCCATACAATATCAAGAATGCACTATTGTTTCCATTCGGCAACCCTGTCTTGCTGTAAAGTACGAGCGCAAGAGGCTTGATGTATTATCCCTTGAGTGGAGAGAAAATACTTCATGTCATGTAAAACAAATTCTCTGACAGTATCATATTAAAGAGTCTTATCGCTGGCATCAAATTGAGTTTTATTTTAGTACAAACTTTACTATAAAGGGCTAGATATCATATTTATTTTTTTTAAAAAGAAAAGACTGTGAGATATGCGAGAAGTCATACACAAGAACAAAATAATATATATTTCCCAAGCGATCGGGATATCATAGCAAGCTCAAAAATGATAGAGGAATGGATTCCATTAGATGGTGGTACTTCCATGGCAGGCCTCACAATCTAGGTAGTTGGGGAAGAACCAATGAAGTTTCTAGAGGAATAAAGGACATAAGAGTTGGTGCCATTGAGCACCCAAAGAAGCATAAAACTGAGTCCTTGTAATATATATAAACGTTTGTGGATTGAACACGATGGTAGATAACCCCTTCTCCACGATGCAAACTAACCATCCATACATGATATCTAGCCCTAAAAAAATACAAGAATTGACATCAAATACAAATCCACTTGAGTTCCTTGCAAATCTAACTCACAAACAATAGGTTGGTAAAAAAACTCGAGAATGAATAAAACATCATTGATCTTGATGTCAAGGATGAGATGAACATTCCTTATCCATTTACAGGGGAAAATATGCCATCTGCAACTTAAACAGTTCTTCCTGGTTGAACTTGTCTTGTTTGACATAGTGGACTATTTTCTCCATAAAGTTGAGTGGAATCTTTTGTATTAATTAATCATCATGATTTTACTTTTTTTGGGCAAAACCAACGTGGGTACCTCAATGAATGATGACAGCGGTCTCTGGATGGCTACCTTGTAAAAATGTAAAGTATCTTCAAGGCTGTGAATGTTAAAACAATGCATCAAAACCTCAACGTCATATTTCAGAAGTCTCATAGTTTGGCAAATGCGAAGGCTCGAGCAATAACTAACATGTCTCCATGTTTGTTGTAGTAGACAACCTCAATATGCCCCAGATTACTAAAGAAAGTACACTAGAATGTGTTGCGTCCTCACATAGCCATGGAACAACCAGCCACGACCCGTGTATGAGTCACTACCTCCTCATCCATATGGAGTAGCAAGTGCAGTGGTCTATTCTTGGATATTTGGAGTAGTAATGATGCGAGCGATTGCAGGTCAACATAGAGTACCATATGCCTCCTCTATGCTTGGGAGAGTGGTGGATATTCTATGGTCTTGGACGACAACATATCTCATGTTGAGTCTTGCAAGGAATACATGATTGTCATGTGTTTACGTATTCCTTCTTTTTGGGAGAGCATTTACAGGTCAACATAGAGTACTATATGCCTCTTCAATGCTTGTAGAGTGGCGGCTGTTATTTGGTCTCATACGACAACATATCCCATGTCGAGTCTTGTAAGGAATACATAATCGTCATGTGTTGGTGGATTCATTCTTTTTGGGACATGTGCATCATGGAACATAAACATTATATCTTTCAAAAAAAGATTCAGGGAGAGAAGTACTCGGCTAGGGATAATCTTGCTTGCTTCATATTCACCATGTCAAAGTTTGTGTAGAACATTCTGTTTGAATTCTTGTTCTGCCCATATGTATCTTTCAAGGAAGTCCACATGTCAAAATCATGCTCACAGTATACCAAATCACTCGTGATTATGCTATTCACACTAACCATGATCCATGAGCAAACCATCTTATCATCCTCACCGAGGTGGTCTGATTTTCTATATTGGCTACATGCACTGGTTCAAGAAAAATATGTTCATTGTCACACCCTTGTACAGTCATCAAGAATAGTGATAGTTTTATTCTTCTTCGTCATAAATAAGAATTGAGGATATTGAAAATATATTTTTTGGAATTTGAAATTGTTATTGTTTATGGGCGAACGACGGGAATTGAACCCATGCATAGTGGATTCACAATCCACCGCATTAATCCACTTGGCTAAATCATAACCACAATTAAGCTGATCCGCATTACCCATGGTTACATCCGCCCTTTAGACCAAATCATAAGCACAATTAAGTTGATCTAGTTAAAGAATATTTTCTGTACATCTATCATTATTTGATTTAGTCTTTTTCCTTTATATCTGAATTGAGATATTGGACATAATGCACTCCCTTCATCGTAGCCGTGGGATGCCACGTCAGATTTGTACATCTTCTTTTACGTTGTTAGGTCTCCTCGCTGGGAAAAAAAGATGGCATCTATTTATATCATAAAGTGCAGGATGAAATTGAGTTGCCCCGGTGTAATTTGAGGTAGATCGTTTAGAGTTTGTGGGGATTGAAGAAGGATGCATGGGAACAATGACGGTAGGCCAGAGGTGTTGGCAATGCTTAGAGATGGGGCACAATATGAGGCGCATGGGCACAAGACCATGGAGTCAGAGATGAAAGGCAATAGACAAGAAAGAAAGTGTATGGGTACATAGGCTATGGGAACAGAGGTGGAGAGCAACATTTTGGGGGAGACATGACTACAACACCGGGGCACGGAGGCCATGGGATCGGGGGCTGGTGTCGAAGGGAAAGCTTGATAAGGGCACATGGACGATACAAGGAGGGACCAAGGTGGAGAGCGGGTTGGGAGATGTCACGATGATAGGGAAAGAGGAGGGTGGGGGGGGAACAGGGGGAGAGGGGCTTCTAATACCAAGTTGAGAGAAGAAAGGTAATGGCTTGATTTTGTTATACTACCTTGTGGATTCTTATATAGGTGGAGGCCTACAATCATGATTAAAAAAGGAGACACCCATTATAGTCAAAAGACACATTAAACATGTAACACTATTTTAGAGTGCAGTTCGTAGCTACATCTTTACATCATGCTATTTGTCCCCGTTTATGTAAGGAGGTGGTTTAAGAGGAACAATGACATATAGATCTCATATGTAAGCTACCATCAATTGATGAGGGTAAAGTTTCTCCTCATAACTTGTAGTAAGTAAAATGTGTATTATGTACCATCTATTTGTACTAGATTTTCATTATTGCCTTGAATTTATTGGTGACATCATATAGACACTACTTGTTGGTTCTAATTTTCTTTTATATAATATTTAGGGTTTTACTAGTTTTGTCCCTCCGAGATATTGCAATTTCAGTTATGCCCCTCCCTTTTTGAGAATATCATTTGTGCCCCCAACTTCTTGCAGTTCTATCACATGTGCCCCTTTGTTACTTTAATCGTTAACGAGTTGAATTTAACCATGATTTGATCAAACTATGTATAGTTAAAAGGGACATATTTTTAAAAAAACCTGTCATCCCTCTTTCACTCTTCCTCCCTCCTCCTCCGACCAACTCCTCCTCCATCCCCTTCTCCTCCATCGTTCACCATCAGCAGCAACATGTCGACGACAGACTGCGGGGCCGACCACCTCCTCCTTCACCCCAAAGGGGATGGGCTCATATCGGAAGGGAGGTACATGGTGGAGGAGGGCAGAAGAGTAGGTGCAAGGGGATGGAAGAAAGGAGGGGTAGTGAGAGACGCGTGAGGGCATGGGGCACAAGGGAGGAGGTCTGGGTGGAGGAGGGCGGGGGGGGAGGCGTGAAGGCAAGGAGGAGTTAGGGGTGGGAGGGAGGCATGGGGCAGAAGAAGGCGGAGGGGGAGGCACATAGGGAGGACCTCGGGGCAGAGGAGGGTAGAGGGGGAGGCGTGAGGGCAAGGGGAGCTAGTGGTGGGAGGGAGGCACGTCACGGATGACAGGGAGGCACGGGGGGTGGGGGGGGGGGAGGAGCTCGGGGCAGATGAGGTGGCACGAGGAGGGTGGAGGAGCTTGGGGCAGAGGGAGGAGCTGGGGAGGAGTAGGAGGCTGGGGTGGAGGAAGAGAAGGGGAGGAAGAGGACATGGAAGGAGGAAGAAAAGGAAAATGATCTTTTCAGCCTTTTTTAATTTAATTCATGTTGTGTCCCCAAAGTTAATGTTTGTTTGCTTTGTGGATGGCCGACAACTAACATGTGTGGGCACATGTGATAGAACAACGAGAAGTTAGGGACACAACTAATAAAAACCCTATTAATTACCACACATTAGATGCCCCAATCTTGGATTTTAATGTAGCACTAATATAAATATACCTCTTGTGTGAAAGCGAATTCCGAACGACTCTAACAAAATTTGATAAGATGGAAGGTTAACTATAATCTATCACGTACGAGTAACATATTGATTATGGTTTAAATAAAACATATATGAGAAGTATTTTCTAATGGGTGATAATGTAAGAGTTATAAACTAAGTAATAATGCAAAAACTCCACATCCCTCCAACCATGCAAATAAAAAGACAAAATGAATTATGTAAACACATCTCACTAATCGAAATAAATATGAATATATAATTATTCAACAAACATGGAAAAAAATAGCATACTTACGCACTGCTCAGCGATGAAGGGGCATAGGTCAATTAGAGAGCTCTTCCTTTTTCATATATTTTGTTTGGTTGTCAAGGTAACTCGGGTCATCCTGGCATACCCCCAGCTCCATTCTTGCATTTCTGAGTTGGGATTATTTTTATGGACCCTATATTTCGTTGATATAATATTTTTTTTAACCATGTTTAAATAAAAAAAGATAACATAAAAAGATGTTATAATCATCAAAAAGTTAATATAACACACAATCAATGTTACATCACATCACATTTATCTTCCCAACCCTCTCCAACCCTCCCAACCATCCAAACATCTACGATTCACAGGATATCCCAACCCAACCCAACTCAACCCAGTTACCAAACATGCCCGAGAGAAGTGATATAATAGACGAGAAGGTTTTGGGTAAAGGGTTGAGATGGATTGGATGTCTTCCATTCGTTAGAGTTTGGAGTCTACGCTAAAATGATAATCCTCTGTGTGTCCAATAACTTTCTAAAGATATTTGCTAGATACAGATATGGATATGCTATTTTATTTTTTTCAGATACGGCTATTGTTTTCAATTTTTTTGAGGATATGGATATGGATATGATTACATATTTTTTGACGGATACGGATATCCACATTGCTGAATCTGTGTTTATATTGTATATACGTACATCAACTTGTGTATGTATATATCCAAATATGTTATAAGATTAATTGCAATATACAAGAGTCATTTTCAAAGACAAACCATCTATTCTTCGTCAACAATCACTTGCTTTCTTGTCGGACATATGGATCTCTATATGCCAATTGATTCCGACGACGAGGGACATTTACTCTCACTAAATATTCCAAAAAGTTAAATGATGAATCCTAAGACGATTTTCCACCAAATTCGGTATCTTTCCCGATATTTGGTCCCTTGCCTAATATTTTTCTCCTTTTTTGGGCATTAAATAATGGCACACCCAAAACATTGTGGGAGTCGATCAAATACTCGGGGTCCAATAAATGCCCTCATGACATCGTCATGTGCATAAGCCCCAGCGTTTTCTGACAGCCACTCGTTTCGCACGATCTCATTACGACCGTTCGATCGAAATCCAACCGTCAACATTCCATCCGGTGGGCCATTGGTCGCTGCAAACTGGACCTCCTTTGTCCTGTGTCACATTGCTCTGTTTCCTCCCCACTCGAGCTTCGACATTGGGTTTTGCCACTGTCGCAACTGGTGCTGAGGGTTTTCATCGGGTAAGTGTTTTTTTTGTTTGTCTCGCTACCGATTGATGCTCCAGTCGTGATCTAAAATCCGCTCCCGTTTGTGGGCACCTTTTTTTTGGAGTTTCGGTGAAGATTTGGTTGGGATTTTGAAAGGGTTCCTTTTTTTTGTTGCTTGCGCAGAAACTGCCGAGGGAGAAAAAGCTTTTAGGGCGAATGGTGAAGTTTGAAGCTTTATATGTTCATCGTCATGAAGGTTTAAAAACTTGAGTTGGGTTGGTCCCACTTCTTTGGGTTTATGGAGGATAACGTTGGGCGTTGGGTTGATTCGGGCGTTGTTTGACGAGAATAGTTACCAAGTTGGAAACTTTATGACGAACTTCTGATTTTAAAGCCTCGGGGCCCTTGAAGGGCAGATTGTGTATTCTTTGGTGAAACCTTCTTTCATATTGGTGAGTTGATTTTTGTTGTTGTAAATTTGAAATATTGTTGATGATATATGCTTATTCGAGATCCTAACTTCTGGTAGAATTTTGTTTAGTATGAGTCCCATTTGTTTGTTTGGAATGCGCCATGGCAGGGGGGTGGATCGCCGGAGTGGAATCCGTAGCTAGGATAACATGCAGTATTGCAACACATCTTTTGTTTTGAGTTGGGAATCAAATTGAGGAAGTTTATATGTTCTTAGTTGGGAATGGCATCCATTAGAAGAACTATGTCGAGTGTTAGACGAGAAGGAAGCGAACAAGGTGATGAGGCCGCGACTGATTCTTCTCCATCTCCAAAGTTCTCTCACCCTCAGAAATACTTTGCCTTTGGAAGGTTGCTCTCTATATTGGTTGGGGCTTTGGATTTTCTTCCTTTTTCTGTTGTGCTCTCACAAAGAAGTTACTGGCCTTTGGACAGGTCAAAGCCAAAAGTGCCCTCCTGGAGGAGATCATTCTTGCAGTTCTCAGTTTGCTTCATGATCGGGATGTTTATTGGCTTCACTCCATTTTTGATGTTGGAGATGTCCCACAAGTCAGCATCTACTCATCAGGCCTTCTCATCGACGGTAGATTCTACAGATGTAGACATGCTTCCGCTAGATGACACAAGAAAGCCGATGCTCGAGACTTCTATTTTAGCAGCAAATTTAAGCATCAATGAGAGTGTTGTAGAGTTGCAATCACATGAGGATCCTGATACTGGGGTTTCAGTGTCCTTGAGACCTGATATGGACTTTGTTTCCAGGAAACAACTTATAGTAGTTACTCCAATATATACATCTCCTTTGCAAGCCTACAGTCTAAACCGATTGGCACACACTCTAAGAAATGTTCCCCCTCCTTTACTTTGGATTGTGGTAGAGATGACTTATCAGTCTCCCGAAACATCTGAAATCTTAAGGAAAAGTGGAGTAATGTATAGACATCTTGTATGCCAGGAAAATATTACGGAGGATGCAAATAGACTTATCCATCAAAGAAATGTTGCTCTTTTTCATGTAGAAAAACACCATCTTGATGGGATATTATATTTTGCTGATAATGATATCATCTATTCGTTCGATCTGTTTGACGAAATGAGGGACATCAGGTATTTCTTTTTTTGCATTTCAGTCTCTTCTATTGATTTGCATATCTTAATTTTGTTAACGGCCCTTAATTTTTTTATTCTTTTCAAAAAATCACATTTTTTGCTGTACCTCTCCCAGATCTTTTTGTACAACTTTCAACCGTTATTAAAAGGTGATTAATTTTTGAGTAGGTGTGGACATTCTGCTTTGCATTTCATATTTGTATCTCAAACTACTAATCCATGCATTTCGTATCTGTATCTCAAACTATTTATTCCTCCGTTTTTTCTCAGATGTTTGTACATGTTAGCATTACAACGTTCCCAAAACATTTTCCTGTTGAAGTTTGTTCTGGCCATTGCTCGCTGAGCAAATACTATACTGATATGCAAGAACTGGTGCACCCTTGCATGAGCTCAACTAGCTGTGTGGAGCATTTATCTCCGTGATTGGGAAATGTGATACTGGGTGGTGGCTTGGTGATGCTTCCCATTTTTTTAGTTCAAGTTTTTTTAAAAATTTTGTTTATCTATTTTAATTGTGTTATATTTTACATATTTTTATCAAGGAATGTCTATGTTTCTTAAGATTAATCACTTCGACATATAACGACCCTGTAAAAATTCTTGAAAAAGGGGGTTAACCTTGAGGGGACATATAATAAATGGTTCGAGTTTTGGATGTTCAGTGACTTTTATCCATCTTTTCCCTTAATTTTCTTTCTTCACTAGTCCCCTTCTCGACCATCTTCTCTCACATGCAGCTTGGCATGCAATTCTTTCTTCATCTCTTCTATTGATTTGTACATCTTATTTCTTTTTGTTTAACCGCTTCATCTTAATTTTTGTTCTTTTCAACAAAAATCTTATTTTTTTGTTTCACCTCCTAGATTTTTGTACTACTTTCAATCTGTTGTAAAAAGGTGATTAATTTGTAAGTAGGTGTGGATATTCTCCTCTGCAGTTCATATTTGTATTTCAAACTACTAGTTCGTGCATTTCATATTTGCATCTCAAATTACTAAGTCGTCAACATTTTCTCAGATGTTTATATATGTTAGCATTACCCTGTTCCCAAAAACATTTTTCTGTTGAAGCTTGTTCTGGCAATTGCTATACTATACTGATACACAAGAACTGGTGCACCCTTGCATGAGCTCAATTAGCTTTGTGGAGCGTTTAGCTCTGTGACTGGGAAATGTGATACTGGGGTGGTGGCTTGGTGATGCTTCCTATTTTTTAATTCGTGTTATTTTGTAATTGTATTTTATCTATCTATTTTAGTTGTGTTATATTTTAGGGGTTTTATCCGTTGTGCCCTTATGAGATATTGCAATTTCAGTTATGTCCCTCTTTTTTTGGGAATATTAGTTGTGCCACCGACTTCTTGTCATTCTATTACTTGTGTCCCTCGGGTTAGTTGCCATCCATCTCCAACACAAACAAACGTTAACTTTGAGGACACATCGAGAGTTAATTTTAAAAAATCAAACTGAGATGCCCATCCCTTTCTCCTTCTCCTTCTTCTTCCTCCTCCTCCCCCATCCTTTTCTTCTTCCTCCCCCTTCTCTTCCTCCTCCCATCCTCCTGCTCCTCCACCGGCTCCTCCCCCCGTCCTTAGCCCCTTGCTCCGCCCCCACGCCTCCCCCTCCGCCCCCTCGCTCCTCCCCCTCCGCCCCAAGCTCTTCCCTCGCCTGCCTCCCCCTCTGCGCCTGAGCTCCTCCCTCCACCCTGAACTTCTTCCCCTACCCCCGTGTCTCTCCCTCCTCCCCTGAGCCCTCGCGCCTCCGCCTCTCCCCCTCTACCTCCGCTCCTCCTCGCCCCCCTCTTCCCCCAGCTCCTCCCTCTACCCCCACACCATCTGCCTTGAGCTCCTCCCTCTGCTCTCACGCCTCTCCCTCCGTCCCCATCCTCCCTACTCCTCCTCCCCTCCACCTGCTAGGATGCGGATGGAATGGTGTCGATGGGTTCAAGAACTTGACCATGACTCGCGGCCTTGTCGTCGACATGCTATTGCTACTCCTCTATGTAGCAGCCAAGTGGAGGGGTGCACTCGAGAGACCAGGGAGGATGAAGAGGAGGGGTTGGAGGGGGAATGGTAGAGGAGAAGGGGTTGGAGGAGGAGGTGGTCAGAGGAGGAGGAATGGTTTGAGGGTGAGGAGGGAGAAAGAGTGATAGAGAAGTATGGGCTTTCCTTCCAGATATACCTTTTTAACTACAACATGGTTTGATTAAAATCCGGCTAAGTTCAACTTATTAACTGTCAAAGTAATGGATGGGCACACGTGATAGAATGATAAGAAGTTAAGTGCACAAGTGACAACATCCTCGATCCCATTTTTCTTAAGTGCAAATGCTTTATGCCCCACGTGGCTCTCCAAGCAGATGGCTTTCGATGTTGTAGAGATAAATCCTTCTGTGCTAGCATGTGCTATGGCCTTGTATTCTGACTCAACACTCGATCTGGCAACCACAGTTTGCTTCTTGCTCTTCCATGAAATTAGGGAATTCCCTATGAACACAATAAAACATGATGTAAACTTCCTATCCTTTGGACACCCAACATAATCTGCGTATGCACATGCTGTAACTGAAAGAGATATGCCTCTGCTGAAAAGAAGTCCTGTACCATGTGAAGTCTTCAGATATCTCAAAATCATATGAATTGTATTTATATGTGCCTGTCTGGGCTAGTCCATAAACTGACACACTTTGCTCACAACAAAAGATTTGTTGGGCCTGGTAATAGTCATATATAGTAGCTTGCCAACAAGTTCCCTATACCTTCTCTTGTCGACCTCCTTAGTGTCATTATCATAGAACTTCATGCTCGGGTCAATAGGAGTAGTGACAAGTTTGCAATCTGCCATGCATGTCTTTGAAAGAAGTTCTGTAACGTACTTCCTCTGGGTCATCACAAGACCTTGCTGGTTCCTGGCAAACTCCAGTCTAAGGAAATAATGTCGATGCCTAAGGTTCTTGATCACAAACTGCTGGCCTAGGAAGTCCTTGGCATCTTAAATGCTCTGTTCGTCTTCCCCTGTAACTAGGGATGCAAACAAACGAATACGAATGCGAATTCGGGCCATACCATATCCATATTCATTTTATATTACGAATACGAATACGAATACGAATGTTATACGAATGTAAAAAATCAAGATCCATATCCTCAAAATACGAATACGAATACGAATACAGATCTTTTACGAACGAATACGAATATCAAACGAATATTGCAATAAAAAATTATATATAAAAGCGTACCTGATTATTTGGCAATCACTTCCGCATTACTTCCATATTGTGACTTGAATCTGAAATTTAACTCAGTATGATAGAATCATGTAATAACGAATAATGCAGTAAAACTGTAAAAGGGTTTGATGGAAATAAATAAATATCTTGCAAAGTAATGTTAAAAATTTAAAGTTGCCGATGTAAAGCAAAGCATAATTTGTCTAGTTTCAAATAACAAACATCCAAAAAACATTCAAAGAGAGAAATTGTCTACAAACATTCAAACAAATACAGCGATGATTAAATCAAAACATTCTTCGAATCACATGCTCCATATCGCATCACCTATGAACAAAACAAAATTGATCAGAATAAAATCCATATAAATATTAAAAAACTATGATGTAAATTAATCATACCAAAATTCATCTTCCATTCTATCTGTTTCATATCCTTCTTTTCCAACATTGTCATATTCTTCGTTTTCAACATTCTCATTGTTGACTTGTTGGACAACACTCTCATTTGTTTCAACTACAAGATGGAAAAAAGAAAATCAAAAGAATGTCATATACAGTTAAATAAATATTTTCATTAGAAAACTATACTTACTTGAAAATTTTTGCATGGTTGAAATGTCTTCTACTGCTTCTTGTTCAAACAAAGGATTTGCTGTAACTATATTTCCAAAAAAATAAAGTATGCATTATATGATGAATGCACGATAAAATAAAAAATTTATAGACATTTGTCGTACCTTTGAATTCATCTTTCAACCAATCCTGCCCACATATTAATACCTCTACCATCTCTACACCCAAATTGCTGCGATATGCATCTACTACTCGACCGCCAGCGCTAAAAGCAGATTCTGAAGCAACAGTTGACACAGGAACTCCAAGAATATCCTTTGCCATTTTGCCAAGTATTGGAAATCTTCCAACATTTTGTTTCCACCATCCCAAAATATCAAAGTTGCTTCCACAATCATCCTTCCATTTTAAACATTTCTCTTGTAGATATTCATCCAACTCAGATTTTGAAGGCTCCACATCTTCTTCATCCATGATTTGAGCAAATCTGCTCTTTCTCTTTTCTAATGGAAGATTTGGAGGAAGTGAAGCATTGACAGCTCTTGATCCAACCCTTTGATCTTTAGCAAGAGAAGAATATGACTGAAATAAATTTTTAACAATGCTTTGAAGTTCATTGATTTTCTTATCAGCATCATTGGGATAAAGATCAGTGTAATAAATTTCTACTGCCTTCATCTTGTAACGAGGATCCAAAATGGAGGCAATAGCCAATAGTTGATTACACATATCCCAATATTTGTCGAACTTCAATTTCATCGCCGTGGCCATAGAAATAATAATCTGATCATTACTTTTCAACCATTCCACAAAAAGCAGTTGTATTTCACAAAATTCGACAAAAAAAAGATTGGATGTCACATAATTTGACCCAGATAAAAGCTCTGTAGCATCATAAAAGTGTTTCAAGCATTCCTCCAACTTCCTTACGTACTCCCATTCTTCATCACTCAGCGCATGAACAAAGTTGGCATCTCTGAAGCCAAACCTTTTGAAAACAACTTTGTATTCCAAGGCAGTAGCCAACATGAGGTAGGTAGAATTCCACCTCGTGCAACAATCCAAAGCCAAACTTTTCTTTAACTGTGGATCAACCTGTTGTGCTGTCTCATTGAACATACCTTTCATTTGTGGTGAACAAGTGACATATTTGATACCAAGCCGCACTCTTTGTATTGCACTTGATATAACTTTCAGTCCATCTTGGACAACAAGATTAATGACATGAGCAACACATCTCACATGAAAAAATAATCCATTGCATGGCAAGGAATCACCAAGTCGAGTTTTGATATGGCGGATAGCCACATCATTTGCCTTATCATTATCCACAGTGATGGTAAATAATTTTTCATCGATGTTCCATTCAAACATACGTGACAAAAAATGGCTACTAATGTGCACTCCAGTTGACCCATCTACATTGATGAAATTTATGATTCTTTTTTGCAATTCCCAAGAATCATCAATAAAGTGTGCTGTAATGCAGAGGTAAGACTTGTTCTGTGCAGAAGCTGTCCACTTATCCATGGTGAGAGATATTCGTGAAGAAAGATTTTCAAACATTTGATAGATCTTCTTCTTCTCATCAAAATAAACCATCTTGCATAACTTTGCCATTGTGGTTTGTGATGGAATTTTGTGCTGTGGACGAAGGGAATGGATGTATGCACGGAATGCAACATGTGAGACTATATTGAAAGGATACCCATGCACCATAATAGCCTTTGCAAGCAACATCTGGCTATGTTCATCATCAAATGTGTAACTCAAAAGTGTGCTACTTCCATCGCCTTTCGTGAATGAATGCATCATTAACTGACCAGGCTCAAGTTTTGATATTTTGGGGCAGGACCTTTTATAATGATTTGATAAATGTGTTGTCCCCGCCCCAGTACCATGACGAATTTCTTTGAAACAATGTTTACATTTTGCCCACAATACATCCACCTCAACTTCACCATCCTTGTCCTTCATTTTTTCTTTTTTGTAAATTCTATCAAAATGATTCCATACTTCAGATCTCAATTTTTTTTGCTTCTTAAAGTGTTTCGGACCATCTTCCAAATTAGTACTCTCATTCTCCATAGATGGGTCAGTATTCATTTTTTTTCTACAAACATTGAAGTTAAAAAATCAAACAAGCATATTCCATACATAAAACACATTCATAAACTAAAACATTCCATACTCTATCAAGAATATTCCATCTAAAACAAGCATATTCCATCTAACAACATAATCCATCTAACAAGCATATTCCATCTAACAAAAACATTCATACTCTATCAAGAATATTCCATCTAAAACAAGCATATTCCATCTAACAACATAATCCATCTAACAAACATATTCCATCTAACAAAAACATTCATAAAACAAGCATATTCCATCTAACAACATAATCCATACATAAAACACATATCAAGAATATGAAATTTACCGAAGGAGGGAGGCGTTGGGCTGGGCGTCCTCGAAGGAGGGAGGCTGCGGGTCGCAGGGACGACGTCGGGCGGGCCGCAAGGGTTGGTCTGGCCGTAGGGGATGGAGGGGGGCCGCAGGGGCTGCTCGGGGCGGAGGGGATGGAGGGGGGCCGCAGGGGGCGGAGGGGAAGGAGGGGGGCCGCAGGGGGGCGTCGGGCTGGCTGGGCAGAGGGGAAGAAGGGGGCCGTAGGGGATGGCTGGCCGGAGGGGATGGAGGGGGGTCGCAGGAGCTGGTGGGTCTGGCTGGAGGGGATGGTGGGGGGCCGCAGGGGGTCGCGCGGGCTCAAGGGGCGGAGGGGAAGGAGGGCGACGGCAGGGGGCGGCGGGGGCGGGTGGTGGACCTGGTGGTCCTGGTGGAGGAGGAAGGAGGGGGGCCGCAGGGGGGCGACGCGGGCCCGAGGAGGAAGGAGGGGTGCCGCAAGGGGGCGGCGACGCCGGCGAGCGGATGGTGGAGGTCCGGAGGAGGGCGGCAGGAGCAAAGGGAGGAGGACGGTGGTGCTTGCGGCTAAGGAGGAAGAAACGTCGGGGGTGGGGGTATCGGGTGGGACTTGGGAGCCGAGTAACCCTACCCTACCCATATGTTTTAAAAAAATTAAATAAAATAATTTATTTATGAACGAATATTCGTATTCGTATTCGTATTCGTTTTAAATTTCGTATTCGTATTCGTATTCGTATTCGTTAAGTTATGATTCGTATTCGTATTCGCAAAAAAATCGTTTCCACTATTCGTATTCGTATTCGTATTCGCCAGTCTTAGGAAAACAAGATCCATAACCTCTTTAAAACGAATACGGATACGAACGAATACGAATATAACCGCATCCGTTTGCGTCCCTACCTGTAACAATAATGTCATCAACATAAACAAGAATGGCAAAAGTACCTCGCTGGGTCCTTTGCACAAACAAAGAGTGATCGGCCATCGATCACACAAGCTCTCGCTGCTCTATCAAGTCCGAGAGCTTCTGGAACCACGCTTTTGGACTCTGCTTAAGGTCATAGATAGCCTTGTGTAGCCTGCAAACCTTCTGACACTCCTCCTCAGCAACAAATCTAGGTGGCTACTGCATGTAGACCTCCTCCTGTAGATTACCATAGAAGAAGGCATTCTTCACATCAAGTTGGTAAAGGGGTCAGTCTCGTGTTACAACAACAGAAAATAGAATACGCAGAGTAGAATGTCTGACAATTAGAGAGAAAGTATCTTGATAGTCCACCCCATATGCCTGGGTGAACCCGCGTGCCACAAGTCTCGCCTTATAGCAATCCACACTGCATCCACACTATGTTTCACAGTGAACACCCATTTGCATCCCACAACATATGTGTTAACTGGAGTAAAAACAAGACTCCATGTACCATGTGACTGTAGCGCAACCATCTCAGCCTCTATGGCTAACCTCCACTGACTGTCCTGAATAGCCTCTTTATATGTCCATAGTATCTCCATGATAGATAGTGCTAAGGTAAACCTCATGAAATCCTCTGACAGTCTGCTCAAGGAAACCTGGACTGCAAGAGGATAAGTAGCATACTTTCATTTTGGCTTGTGCATAGCAATCTGTACATCAAGATCATATGCCAAGTCTTTGACCTGTGAATTCCCTACTTGAGAGGGCACCTGTTCATCCGGTATGGAATTCTGTTGTACAGACAACTCAGTAGTGCCATCAGTATAAACAATGTGCTCATTACATACCTGAGGCGTGTTGGATGACGAGCAAAACCTATGAGCAAGGGGAACAGAGCGAGGCATGCGAGTAAAAACACGTGGTAAAAATTGAGTCACAATAGAAGGTGGAGCTACAAGATCAGGTGGTAGTGGTGGTAGTGTGACAGTAGGAGGTGGAGGCATGCATATCTCATCATCAGAATCATATAGGGCAAGTCTATCACTTGTAGGAGAAAAATACATGACAAACTCAAAGAAAATGACGTCAACACTAACAAAGTACTTCCGCCTGAGCGGATCAAGGCATCGGTACCTTTCTGGTACGAGATTAGCCAACAAAAACACATTTGACAACTCTGGGAGAGAGCTTGTGACGACCAGAAGAGACATCATAAACGAATGCAATAGAACCAAATACACGAGGTTTAAGGGAGAAAAGTTCCTTCTCGGGAAACACAATCGAGAAATGAATCTTCTCTCCCAACACAGACGAGGGCATGCGGTTCATAAGATAGTATGCAATGAGGACAACATCTCCCCAGTAAGCACGAGGAGCATGACTCCGCATCAACAAGGTTCTGGTCACATCAAGTAAATGACAGAGTTTGCGCTCGGCAACACCGTTCTGTTGGGAAGTATAAGCACATAAGGTCTGATGAACAATGCCAGAGGTCTAAGGAACTCAAAAAGCTGTAAAGTGCAAAACTCTAAAGCATTATAGGAACGAAGATATTTGACTTTTGCAGAAAAATATTCCTTATCTCATTAATAAAACATTTTAATACATATCCAACCTCAAACTTATTCTTCAATAAAAAGACCCAAGAAAGTCTAGAAAAATCATCGACAACAACTAGATAAAAATGATGTCCCTGGTGATCATGAACACGACTCAGACCCCTAATATCTAAATGCAGGAGCTCAAATAGCTGAGAACTGCTCCAACTCTAGCGGGATGGAAAAGAGGAACGGTGATGCTTCCCAAGCTGGCATGCCTCACACTGCAAAGAGGATCTCGTTCAGATCCGAGGGAGAACATGATACAACTTCTGCAGAGGAAGGTGTTCAAAACGAAGGTGTCGTGGATATGGTGAGACTTGTCCAATAGGTATGGTAGAAACACCAACATGAGGAGGTTGGACCAATCTGTAAAGTCCCCGCTGCTCATGGCCACATTCAATCACCCTGTCGTTGAGTATGTCCTGACACACAAGAGATGAACGATCGAAAATGGCACAACAATGCAGATCCTTAGTATTCTTACTAATGGAAAGTAAATTCATCCGAAAGTTAGGAGCATATAAAACATTATGAAGGCGCATGAACGACGTCAAATGCACCTCCCCCTGTCCTGTAATGGGTAAGTGATCGCCATTAGCAATGGCAACCTATCTGCCGGGTGGTATTGTCCTGTAGGACCTCAGTTGCACTTTGTCTCCACACAGGTGGTGTGAAGCACCATAGTCCATAATCCACTTTGTCATGTCTATACCAATACTACCTATAAATACATAGGTGATACCTGAGGAGTTCGAAGAGGCTCTGCTGTAGAAGGTATGAAAATCCGTTGAGACGACTATAGACCTCCTCTATGGGAGGTATAGTAGCTCTGGTAAGAAGCTGAGTACACGTGGTATCCTACTCTATATCAAGTCCAACCATGAACACTCCAACCATCGCGGAGTTCCTATACATCTTCTGCTGCTCAGTATGTCGTAATAGGCATGTAGCTATGAAGCTTCTCAAACATGCCACAGAGTGAAGAGCAGTACACGTGCAGAAGACGATCATTTTGCTTGGCATTGTAATTATCATATTATAGCTGAAAGATCTTGGCCTCATTCTTCGCTTGAGCATATGCAGACGTCAAAGTATCCCACATCGCCTTGGTGGTGGTGGACTGATTCTGAATATTATTGGCTATCTCTGTGGTGAGGGTACCACACAACCAAACACGCGCATACGCGTCATCTTGCTTCCAAGAAGCATTTGCCCTAGTCTTATCCATTGGCTCTGGATCTGTCAAGATGTGCTCATTGTTGTTGCACTTCATGAGGTGAGGAAGTGCATGAACCACAAGTCATAGTTGGTCCCATCCATCTTAACGATGGGAGCTGGACCCTTGAAGGCTCTAGACATAAAAATATCACCCTTGTTCTCTGACATGATGGTAGAACGACGGACCAACGGAACTCAACTGAGCAGTAAACCTAAATGAACAAGTACACGGTCATACAGAGGATTTGTTATGCGTGTAGACTCGTACAACCATCCTCATCATTCTCTGTTGCTCTTTAGAACCTCAAATCATGCCGTAGGGGTGCGTGGAGGGGCAAGGGAGGTTCGACGACGAGCTGAGACGACTGGAGGGGGTCCTGGGCAGACTGGGGCAGGGCAAGATGCTGGTAGGAGTTGGGGCTACTGCCCGGGCGGTCGAGGACCAAGGATAACCGATCGGTGGCCGACGACCCTAGGCTGGGCGGCGGCTTGGGGTCGGTGGCTTGGGGGGCTGGCGGCGGTGGCCTGACGTGGGGTGGGGCGGGTAGGCTTTGGGTGGGATACGGGAACTCTGATCTAGGATCGTCGCTCCGATACCATGTAGAGGGAAAATAATGAATTGCATTAATGAGAGGCCCTCGGGTTCTCTTATATAGGAGAGGAACCTATTGGGCAAATTAGAAGATGAAGATAAAATAAATAGAAAATTAGAAAAACAATACTAAAATAACAAATATCTCAACACATACCATAATAATCGATGAGGCAAAGAAGCAAACTCTTCAGAATTTTTGAAAGTTCCCATCGGAATACTTGAATCCTTGAAATGTTCTACACGTATGAAATAAAGGTGGTTTGTGTCGATTTGGGGTGAAATGAGGACATATGACCCATTTGCTTTAAAAAGCAAATGAATCTTACTGTTGACGATATGTCGCCAACATGCGAGAAAAAAGTTAGCTTAGAGACATCAATTTTGTTGATTAGGTGAACTTGAAATGTTTAATGATATTTCACCGACATTTCACAAAATTTAAGGTCATGCACCGTATACGTCACATGAGGTGCAATGCCTACGATGCCCCTCTCGAGCTTTGTCTTTGAGGTTGCGATTACGTCGAAGCCGTCGACGAATTCTAGCACCCATAATGCCCGCCAATCAAATGAGTCATGTTGTGCGCCGATCGTCAGAACTTGCTAAAATTGGTTATGTTGCCGTAACAACTTTGTCCACCACCGCCATTTAATCTTTGCATTCCACTATCCTCTTCGTCATTGGGGTCTCTGTGAATCCCCGAGGATCCGGGTACCCGTTTACGCGCAATTCGCAATAATTCATTCACATAAGATCACATTAAGTGACAGAAAAACAGGGAAATTTTTTTTTCGCAACTATGACATTCATTCTCAATACATGACCACAAGTAAAAGAGACAATATGGCACCAAAATTCTTTTCATTAATATTCATATCCATTTACAACATGTACAAGCATATTCCATGTTACAACATATATCCCAAAATGTGATACAAAAGAGAAAACATTTACATCATTATCTGGACAAAAACTGAGACAAAGTAATTCATACCGTCGGGTATAAACTCTGTCTCCAAGAAACATGTATAGCTACTGAGCTGCAGGCTGTTTGCCTGCCAAACATGTTAGGAAAGAAAAGGCGTCAGCGGGTGCTGGTACTTCCCGTAAGTTTATATAAAAATAACAGGCATTTATTATTTACAAAAGAAAGCAAGTAGAGAGGCATGAGCAACTCAATTTAAACTTCATTTCTACTTGCAAATGTAAAAGGTTTCCAAATTTTTGGTAAGAACATCTCATGATCAGCCCTTATCCCCACATTTCCCACATAAGTATATGTCTACGGTAACTCATTGATCATAGTAAGTATATTTCATTCTCATATTACTTAGAGATCATATTTGTGGATTTTGATGATGGAAAAGGTGAGATGAGAAGATATAATGATTTATTAAATTCTTAAGTCTAGTGGATAGTCTGTGGTCTTGGTTCGTGTGAAACCTCACACTATGACTCTAAGACTTGGGAAAAGTCTTAGGGTTGGGGTGCCTCCGTAGGCATGCGGTGTTGTATAATGCATCCTAACTAAGTTCCCAACACGTCCACTAGCTTAATTAGATTTCGAATTAGACTATAGTTACTTCCATTTACTTAACTTAACTATGATCTTTATGGGGATTTCAAAACTGATTATAGTCACTTCTAATTATCTCAATTTTAAATTGTGATTTCCTCCAAACCATGACTGTAACTCTCTCTCTGATGTAACTCTCGATGATGTAGATATAGATGTAGATATGGATGATCTGGATGTAGAATCGCCAAGTCTGTTGGCGAAAGAAAAACTCAAGCGGTGAAGAAGCCAACAAAAGGGCTCTTCCGTCTCGCCCTCTAATTGGAAGGACGATCCAATAGAGGGATAGGTCTACTCCCAACTACGCCACTGAGACGGGTGAGAGGGACTTCCCGGAAAGTCACTCTAGAAAACAGCCCGACCGGTAACGGGCAACCGAGCTCGTACGTAAAACTGAAAACCAAGGATCCCCGCCTGGGTATCCTAATAGACAGGGTCAGCGGAACTGGTCTAAAGTCAGGATCTCAACGAGGCGTAAAAACACTGCGAGCTCGCGTAAAATCCGTATAAAAGACTGGGATCCTAGACCCGCGCACTTGGCGGCCGCTGCCCTAACTGGGCTTCCTTTCCTCCGCCCAGGTGAGGGTCACCGCGCCCTCGCACGATCATGGTAAAGATCACCATGATCGGCTCAATATATGGTATCACTGATTCACAGTCATATACATGCACTTGATTTCTAGATTCAATTCATATTCCAATGTTATAGCTTTTCCTCAATTCTTGTTGCCATAGATGATTCAAAATTCTGCTTGATAGATCATGAGTGTGATAGAAACTGCTTAAAATGATAAGAGTTTATAATTGATTGCTTAAGGTTTACTAAACAAAACCTAAACATCATGAGAATCATGGCACCGCGCCCTCGCACGATCATGGTAAAGATCACCATGATTGGCTCAATATATGGTATCACTGAATCACCATCTTAAGATGCACTTGGCTATAGATTAAATTCTCATTCTACTTCACAACTATTACGAGAAACCTTTCATAGTCTTTGTAAACATCATCCTTTCTTGATTCATCAATTCAATGTCTATGTTGGCTTGTGTTGCTTGTTAGCGCATGACATGGGGATTTTACCAAATCACTATTTACACACGAACTATTATCCCCCCATATTAGTGGTTGGAGGAGTAGTTGATATAGTCATATGCTAACTATATGGTTTATTTCTCCTATAATATGCCAAAATTGTGCTAAGAAAATCAATTTCCAATTGTTCTCATCACAATTTCAGGTCAGGTCGAATGGCGTAAACAAGCTTAAAGGTTAGCACTATCCAATGATCAACTTAAATAGTATTCATAGTGTCATTGTGTTTGGATAGTACATGGCAATTTCAAGCAACTTGATATTAGTAAAAGTAAGGTGAGTGTGAAGATACCTATAACTTGCATTAGATGGTGGGTTGCATTTTGGTAGAGTCCAGGTCAACTTTGTTTGATCTCGCACTCTTGATTACATATCTTAAGCAAGTATAGAATGTAAACCTTGATCATTTTGTTTTGATGAAAAGAGCTAATTAGGTGTTAGCTTGAATACAGAGTTACAATAGATACCAAAACCTCCTTAAATTTTCAAGACGGATTGAGAATTGAAGCACCTACTATGGTAAAACCATTATGAATCTTATAGTTGCATCGGACAGAGAAAAAGTCCCAACCATTGCTCTATTGAAATCTATGACATGGAATTCATTCTTCAAGATTTTCATTTTTCAGCTACAGGGAGTAAGCAGATATTAGTGCTAAATTCTCATTCATTTGTTTTTTTTTTTCCGAGCATTGAGAACACGTTCTCATCAGACAACCATATTCTTATTCTATAACCATCATAAATCAAGTCTATCTTTCAACCATCAAGAATTTCATGTAGGCTTAGAGAAATTTTCTCCTAAGAAGGAGCATGCCCATTGTACTTCACAGTTTCCTAAAAATAGACTCTATTATTATTATTACAGCTTTATTAAATGGAAAATTTTAAGATATGGAATTCCCGGGCATTTAATCATGTGCAATTTCCTGATATATTTAAAAAAAAACATCAATTAACACCTAACTTCAAGAGATCATTTATAGACAGAATATGGATGAAGACTGTCACAGACTATCTACAAACAGATTGTACAGCCTCACTCAAAAGAACCCTAATTAAGAGATCAAGGATGTATTGTTCAACATGCATGACAGCAAGAGGGTATGGATGGGGATGTACATATGCAAAAATCAAGTTTAATATGCATGCATGGCAGCAAAGGAGGAGGGAGAGGGGATGGTACCTTCTAAATCTCCAAAATGGAGATCTGATCTGAAACTTGTAGTAGTAGGAGATGTAGACAATTAAATTCAGACCCAAAATTTTCATTTTTTTTAGCAGATTTCAGATTATAACAGGAAAGCAACATACAATCTAACTCAGATCTAAAATTTGAAACTATTAGAAGCTTATTTCATGAGATAGAATCCAAAACACCCAACAAAAGGGAAATCTATTGTGAGAGCACATGCATGGCAGCAAGAAATAGGCTAGGGATTGTACCTAATTGGAAGTATTTTAATTTGCATGCAGTGTTGGAACTTTGGAGTAGCAGCCCCAACTGTAGTTGAACTCCCAAATTTGCAGGAGCTCAAGTTTCAGCCCTTTGTAGGAGTCTGGAGGCTTGCTGGAGCAGTTCCAAAGCTCCAGGGCTGCAGTAGATAATGAAATAGAGCTCCAACAAGAGCTTCCTACAGCAACAGTTGCAAAGGAGAGTGTTGACGGATCAATCTCCTGATGAAGATGAGCTATTGTGAAGCTTTGGTGAGAGGAAATGGAAGATGGTTAGGGATTGTACCACATCTGCTTGAAGAAGTGACTGCAGCAAAGGAGGCTCCTGGATTCCAGAAATTTATTGGAGATTGATCTCCACAGCATCAGCCAAATCCAGGAAAGTGAGAAGGCTCTGGCTCTTTCGTTGGAGAAATTGGGAGAGGGATTTGAGAATTTTGGGAAAACTTTGGGAGGAGGAACGATAGAGAGGGCTTTGGGTTGGTGTTTATATAATAAGAAGGGGTTCAAGGAAAGATGCCAAGTGGAAGTTTAAATGCTAATGTGGCAACGGTGAACTCACTGTAAAGTCTGTACAACAGACAAATGGAAATTAATTAAATTTTGATTTTGTTTTATTTTATTTTTTTTCTCTTTCTTATTTAAGACATCAAAGTAGCCCGTAAATGCGCCTCGAATGTCAGATTTCGATACAAAATATCTCGATTTGACCGTCTCTGAACGGTGATCAAAATGAGTATAATATTGGTATACTTTCGGTTGGGTTTTGAACCCCCGAAATTTTCGGATACGGATTTTGTTTAAGGTTAAATTTTACGATTTAAAAATATCAAACAACCTCCGATTGTCGAACGGTCGATTCCGTTGGTATTGTATCGTCGAATCGGATCTAATGACGGTCTCGGTTCATTTCGCGGTTTTCGAATTTGCGTCGCGGCTTTTCACGGCGCGCATTACGGAGCGACCGATTTTTTGGTCGATTTCGTCCGAACGACTTTTGATTCATGATTAATTGGTCGTTTTAGGTTGTTTAGTATTGACCGACAACGTTTTGGGTTCATTAGACCCAAAATCGGACGACTTCGGGTTTGATTGGAAACCGGATGCTACAGTCTCCATCATCAGGGCATTTGAATCCACCGCCTTCCTCCATGTTGTAGGAGCCTTAGGTCGCTTTGCTGCTCACGATTGATCTCATGTGGAAGAGGATCCACAATGGCACGTATGAGTTCGAAATAAGAGGGGTGGGGAGGGTGAATTGGGCAATATACAATAATCCTACTAAATTAATCAACTAAGAAAGTAGAGATATAGACATGCAAACGTCATAATGTACATGGTGATTTCAATGTGAAAAACCTAAGAGGGTAAAAATCATGACCTGGAATGTCCCGTTGTAGAATTTCCTTTATTGCTCTGTCAGTGAAGCTTGCTTTAATTATTTATGATTTTTGAAATCGAGGGTAGCACGATCTCCTGTACAAGCTTCCCTTCCTTGGACAACTACATATGATTTTATCTCCAATGGAGAATGGAACCCACAATAGGGGTACTTAAGTACAATGCTTAAAAGAAAATAAAATAGTCTTGTTAGTATATAATTTCAATATCTCAAGCTTACTTGAGATTTAATGTTGGTCGAACAAGACGAGAGATGCTCGATGGAGATGAGTGGAGCGTAAGAGCACAAGAACACAATGGAACACTTTCGGAGCTTGAGAGCTTAAGATTTACACGCTATTGAACATGATAGAACTAACAACTCACTTAAAATGCATGAAATAGTATATTAGTACATGATCTATGAAATAGTATATTAGTGCAGGATTACTCAGTATTTAGATTGCCCAACATGAATCGTACATGTAGCTGCATATGCCTATGCGGTAGGTGGGTCGATCCTCATTCTCTATGTAGTATACTATTCGATCTACACCACATGTATTATCTGCATAATTGTATATTCGATCACATAGATCACATATTTCTTTACACATTCTAGATAGAGTTGATATATAACTTATACTTTAATATTTATTTTATCAACATTTATTATAACTTGTATCGAGGAGAATAATGTTTGCATAAATGTTATGTTTACATATTTATTTATTAAAAGTTATGTTAAAAGTTTTTTCCAACCCCAACGTTGTGTGCGGCAAGGATGCCCATGACACCCCTTCTCTTCGTAATCGCAGTAGAGGCATTGAAAACAATGATGAGGTTGGCTGTTGATGGAGGATTATGCACGGGATACCTCAAGGATGACATCGATTCCCATTCTTCAAAACACGGATGGCGCCATGATTTACTTGGTGTTGGTTTGGAACTTTTGCAATGGGCATCCAATATTTTATTGATATCTTTAGTGATATTTTGGGCCTCCAGCTCAATAGAGGGAAATTTGCGTTCTTTCCATTTGGGGTTAGCCAGTTCGTCCTCTGTTTTCTGAGTTGGATCCTTCCCTTGCTTTTACAGGGGCTTTCTCAGAGCAAAAACTGAATGATTACATGATTATGCTTGGTGACTTAGTGGATGTTGGGGGTATCACGAATGGTATGGATCATTTTGTATGGACTACCCGCAATTTTTCGATATAAATAGCCTATCATTTTTTCGCCCGCAATCTTAGTACTATCCATACTACAAAGAAGCGAGAAAGGAAGCAAAGAAGGATGTAAGCGAAGCTAAGACAAAAGCTTATGAAGTTTGGTATAAAAATCTCGACTTTAAGAAGGCCCAAAAGGATATATTTAGGTTGGCCAGAGCAAGAGAAAGAAAGACCAAAGACCTTTCTCAAGTGAGATGCATTAAGGATGAGGAAGGTCACGTGCTTATTACTTAGAAGGATATAGAGACTAAATGAAAGCAGTATTTTCATAAGATTTTTATTGGGGAAGGAATTAGAGAGATCACTTGGGTGATCTAGCTAGTAGTGAAAGTTACTTGAATTGCACATGCTATAGACGAATACAAAGAAAGGAAGTAGATGAGGATTTGAAGGTTATGAGATTTGGGAAAGGTATAGGCTCGGATGACATTCCTATAGAAGTATGTAGAGTTTTATGTGAGCGTGGTTTGACTTGCTTACAAATTTATTCAATGTTATTTGACGAAGTAAGAAAATACATGAAAATTGGAGAAGTATTGCGGTGCCTTTTTTATAAAAACAAAGGAGACATTCAAAATTGTCAAATTACAGAGGTATCGAGATGCTGAGTTATACTATGAAAATTTGGGAACGTATGATCGAAAGAAGGTTGAGGCAAGCTTCCAAAGTAAAAGAAAACCAATTCGGATTCATGCTAGGTCGATTAACTATTGAAGCCATCCATTTGCTGAGAACAATGGAGATTTATAGAGCTAAAAGGAAGAACTTGCATATGATTTTTATTGATTTGGAGAAGGCTTATGATTTTGTCCCACTGAAGATATTGTGGAGAGTTTTAGAGAAGAGGCAAGTACCTATATTATACATTAACCTCATGAAGGATATGTATGATAGCATTGACAGTGCTTTATCTTGTGTAAGGATCCAGTCTGAGAAGACCAACTATTTTGACATCAATGTTGGTTTACATCAAGGTTCTGCTTTAAGTCCATTTCTTTTTATTTGATTATGAACGAGTTGATAAGTCACATTCAGGATGAGATGCCTTGGTGTATGCTATTTGCTGATGATATTGTGTTGATTGATGAGACTGGAGATGCAGTAAATGAGAAGTTTGAGCTCTGGAGACATGCATTGAAGACTAAAGAATTTCATATAAGTAGGGCTAAGATTGAATATATGGAGTGCACTTTTGATGGAAGCAATAGTGAAGGAATCAATGTGAAGATTGGCGACGATAACATTCAGAAGAGAGATTCTTTTAGATATTTGGAATTTATTTTGCAACATGATGGGGAAATTGATGGAGATGTTACTAATAGAATAAATGCAGGGTGGCTAAAGTGGAGAGGAGCCTCTGTTGTTCTCTGTGATAAGAAAAATTCTTTAAAAATCAAAGGAAAAATTTTACGAAGCAGCCGTGAGACCTGCTATGCTCTATAGATATGAATGTTGGCCTGTGAATCATAGACATGTGCAGAGAATGATAGTAGCAGAAATGAAAAATGCTAAGGTGGATGTGTGGACATGTACACATAAAGATCAGATACGAAATGATGCAGTCGGAAGGAAAGTTGGTATAGCTTGGATCAAAGATAAGATGCGAGAAAATCGCTTAAGATGGTTTGACCATTTGCAAAGAGTCAGCTGATGCATCTATTAAGAGATGCGAGTTTTGGGATGTTGAGCCGGCTACAAGAGGGCGGGGATGGCTCAAGTAGTGTTGGAATGAGACTATACGGAGAGATCTTAGTTTTTTGGATATAAACTCGAGATTGTCCCAAGATAGACCTGAATGGAGGCAAAGAATCCATGTAGTCGACCCTACTTGTGGGGAAAGGCTTTGTTGTTGTTGTTGAATCTTAGTACAATCCATGATCTCACTCGTGATTGTAGAATTATTTAGAGTTGTAAAATCCCTGACCAACTAAAGTCTTTCTATGGATTGCTAGGCAGTAGGCACGATTGTTTGCTTACCAAGGTGCAAAGGGATAGAGTTTTCTGTACGAGAGATGTGGTGTATGGAAGATGCATGGATGTTGGAACCAATAATGCTCTGTTGTGTAATTCCATAGAGCCCTAGGGTCTCTTATATAGAGAGAAAACCCTTGGGTAAATTACATAGACGTACATGAGATAAATAAGAAATACGTAACGGTACATCATAACATAATGTAGACCTCTACACTCCCCTCAAGATGGAGCATAGATATCAATCATGCTCAGCATGGAAGAACATCTCTGGAAAGGTCCTCTGAGTAATGGCTTGGTAATATATCAGCAGTCTGGTCTTCTGAACTGACGTGTGAAGTGGAAATCAAGCCCTTCTGGATCATGTCCCTAGTGTAGTGACAATCTACCTCGATGTGCTTTGTTCTTTCATGAAAAGCTGGATTATTGGCAATGAACAATGCTGCCTGGTTGTCACATTGAAGCTGCATGGGTAAAGAGACATTTACATTCAAATCCTCCAAGACCGCTCGAACCCACATCATTTCTGTGCTTGCTTGTGCCATGGCTCTATACTCGGATTCAACACTGGATCTCGCCACAACAATTTGTTTCTTGCTTTTCCAAGAAACCAAAGAGCTTCCTATGAAGACATCAAATCCTGACGTAGACTTACGATCCTTTGGACACCCTGCATAGTCTGCGTCTGCACAAGCGGAAATAGACAGATCTGTATCTTTTCTAAATAACAAACCTGTGCTTGGGGAAGCCTTCAGGTATCTCAATATCATATACAAGGCCTCCATATGAACTTGCCTAGGCTACTCATAAATTGACTCACCCGGTTTACTGCAAAGGCAATATCCGGTCGAGTTATAGTGATGTATAGAAGCTTACCCACCATCTCTCTGTATCTTCTTTTGTCCACTTCTTCAGTATCATTGTCGTAAAGCCTCATACTTGGGTCCATAGGAGTGTTCGACGGTCTGCATCCAACCATTCCTGTTTCAACTAGCAAGTCTGTGACATATTTTCTTTGGGTCATTACCATTCCTTGTGCATTTCTCACAAACTCTATCCCCAGAAAGTATCGTATCGTGCCTAGATCCTTTGTAATAAACTGACTTCCCAGAAGAGATTTAGTCATCTCGATTCCCTGAGCATCATTACCTGTGACCAGAATATCATCTACATAATACATATACCATGACAACAACCGTACCTCTGGGAGTCTTCTGGATAAACAATGAGTGATCCGCATTTGATCTCTTGAACCCTTGTCGTTCAATCAGCTGGGAAAGCTTCTGGAACCATGCCCTCGGACTATGTTTAAGGCCATAGATAGTCTTATGAAGTCTACACACCATCTGAGTCTCCCCCTCAGCAACAAAACCCGGTGGCTGCTGTATGTAGACTTCCTCCTGTATATCACCATACAAGAATGCATTTTTGACATCAAGTTGGAAAATAGTCCAATCACGTACCACAACAACATATAGTAGAATGTGAAGAGTCGAGTGTCGAGCCACTGGTGAAAAAGTATCCAAATAATCTACCCCATATGTTTGGGTGAAGCCTCGTGCGACAAGTCTGGCCTTGTACCGATCTAGACGCCCATCTGCGTGATATTTAACTTTTTCTTTGAAGCCAAATGTGATATTTAACTGTAAACACCTACTTGCTACTCACCACAAAAGCACCAAGAGGAATGGGAACTAGGGACCAAGTCCCTCGAGACTGTAAGGCACACATCTCCTCTTCCATGGCTAAACGCCAGCAATCAATCTTCGTGGCTTCTTGATAAGTTCGTGGGATCTCAACCGACGAGACAACAGCTGCAAACCTCTGGAAATCACCAGTAAGTCGATGAAAGGACACTTGAGACGCAAGAGGATAGGATGCACATTGCCTCTTCTGCTTCCTATGAGCAATAGGACGATCAAGATCATCATTTACTGTGCTGACTGGCGGATCCTCCCCCTGTAACAAAGATTCCTGCACTGGTGCATTATCTAACCCATCATTAGCGATAACATCGGAGCATACCTGAGGCGTGCTGGATGGTTGACATGTAGCATGAGCATGCCCTGACCGTCTTGTGTAGAACTTCGGGAATGGCGGAATGGGCGGATATGGAGGTGGTGGTGGTGGTGGTGTAGTGGTCCCAGATAGACCCAGACTTGGAGGTAGGGGAACATAGACATTATCATCCGTGGATGTAGAGGAAGCCAAGCGGTCACCTGCAGGGGAGAAGTATATAACTGGCTCAAAAAATGTAACATCAACACTCACATAGTACTTGTCGTGAATGGGATCATAGCAATGATAACCTTTTTGTGTCCGTGAGTAGCCCACAAAAACGCACTTGACAGCTTTAGGAGAGAGCTTGTCAAGTCCTGGAGACAAGCGGTGAACAAAGGCGACAGTTCCAAAGACACGAGGGGTAAGTGAAAACAAGTCCTTATCAGGAAAGAAAACAGATATTGGAGCCTTTTCCCCAAGAACGGTAAAAGGCATACGATTGACCAGATAGCACGCTGTGTAAGCACATGTAGTTTGGTGGATAATGCCCTTAGAGGAGAGAAACTGAGCAAGAGACCGAGTGCAGAATTTTAATGCATTATCCGTGCGCACATATTTAATAGTAGAGGAAAAAACATTCTGCACTTCATTGATAAGATTTTAATAACACTTCCTGCCTCAGATTTATTTTTAAGAAGATAAGTCCAAGAAACACGGGAGAAATCGTCTACCACAACAAGATAAAACCTGTGACCCTGATGATCCGGGACACGACTAGGACCCCAAATATCAATATGAAATAACTCAAACGGGGAGCGACTGCTCCGACCCTGACGACTAGGAAAGCTAGAACGATGGTGCTTCCCTAACTGACACGCTTCACAACGAAAAGTAGAATTCGAAGAGATCTGTGGCAGGAGGTGACACATCTTCTGGAGCGGAAGGTGACCAAAGCGAAGGTGCCATGTGTACAGAGAAACGGATCCCTGAGAGTGTAGCGAGACGCCAGCGTAGGAGTTCCGTACAAGACGATAGAGGCCATTGTGCTTAGAACCACAACCAATCACCCTGCCCGTTAGTATGTCCTGAAAAATGACAGAAGATGGGTCAAATATAGCGCGACAGTGCAAATCTTTTGTAATCTTGACTAATTGATAATAAATTCATGGAAAACTCTGGTGCATGTAGAACATTATGTAAGTGCATGGAGGGCAATAAGAATGTCTCCCCCTGACCCACAATAGGGGAATGAGTGCCATCAGCTATGAGCACGGAACGACCAGACTGAATATCCCTGTAGGACTGCAACATATCTCTATCACGACAAGGATGATGGGTGGCTCCAGAGTCAACAATCCAACCTGAGAGATCGTGGTTATGAAAGAAGTATTACCTGAGGTACTGGCAGTAGCATATGTAGTAGCGGTCGCAGAAGCCGCAACGTCTGATGTATCAACACCCTCTGATGAT